>CM076575.1:1874244758-1874282191 GCA_034641835.2 Pinus albicaulis | reverse complement strand
TGTTAAGTCCCTATATTAATAGTGTAGTCCCTTATTATGTTAGTGTAGCCCCACTTATTGTTATTATTATACCCTTGTAACCCCCATTTTTTTATTATTGTGCCCTTAAATTATTATTGTTAGGTCGGCTAGGATTACATTGTGGCCCACTAGGATTACATTATGGCCCCATGGACTCCTATATATAGAAAGGAGGTTTTGTAAATTGTATCATCCAAGAATTGTTCATTTATGTAATGTATTGGAGGTTGCCCTCTCGAAGTGGCTTATTTCTAAGGCGTTGATATCTCTTTTTCTTCTATTTTTGGAGCTGGTTACACAACATTTGGTATCAGAGCTTTGGATTCTAGGGTTTTGCTACTCCAAACAGGTCATCGTGGCATTTTCTCTATAACTTTTTTTCTACGAAGTTTCAAAAGCTGAATTTTTTAGGGTGTGAAGCTGAAATCCTGAGGAAGATTGTCTAAAACTTTTAGAGCTTGGTTCGCAATATTTTCGGAGATATCATCTATGAAAGTTAGGTATTTTTTCAAGCTTCTAAAAAGGTCATCGTGGAATTTTCGCTATAAATTTTTTTCTACGAAGGTTTAGAATCTGAAATTTGTATAGTACGAAGCTGAAATCCTGAGGAAATTTGTCAAAAAATTTCAGAGCTTGGTTGGAAATATTTTTGGAGATATGATCTGCGGAAGGTAGTTCTTTTTCAGGCTCCTGAATTTCATCTCAAAGAGGTGATCGTGGGAAAATTTCAATAACTCTCTCTCTGGGCATTGGATTTGAGTGCCGTAAAAAGTGGTTGAAAGTAAATGGACTTTAGTTTCTTGGCTATCAATTTTAGAGACAAAGGACGAAACAGTGACACGTGGCAAGTCCTACACGTTCGCTCTACTGAACCAGTCCAGAATTAGGTAATTGTGGGAGATGGGACACAACTTTGTCTTGGAGAATCAAAATCAGGTCAGACCTGTGGCATTTGAAAGAAGATTTAGAGGGCTACTACAGCGCTGAATTTCATATATCGAAAATTTTCAATTACAGAGATAGTTCAATTTCAATATCGAGCTCCTTAAAGCAAGTAAAAGGTGTGTATTTTTTTTTTCCGAATTGCATAAGTCTTGTTTGAAGAATCAAGTTGAAGTGATTCCAAGGGCCTATTGAGCATATATTTCAGTATTTCATTTTGAAATGCCTCCTAAAAAGAATTAAACACCCATTAATCCCTCAGAAATCTATACTATGATGCATGAAGTGGAATAATTGCAGTATGAGATATCAAAATTACGGTACCAAGTGCAACAAATTTTGATCTTACGAAGAGCAACCGAAGCTGATATAGATGGTTTAAAAGAAGAAATGGAGGCTAAGTTGGATGGTTTGAAGGATAAAATAATAGCTAATATGGATGATAAATTAGTGGAAGATGACATCGAGCATCAACAACAAGTTCTCCAACTCTCAAAGGATAACCTAACTTTGGTGCGGAATCTAATGAAACAACAGGAATATCAACATCACATCGAAAGAAGTTCTGAAGCAGTCACAAAAATAAGAACTAAACAAGTACGATCAATTTTAGAGTATCTCAGCAAGTGGAAGAACTTTCTTGTAGAATATTCCACATGGGAGGATGAGAATTTTATACAGAAGCATCAAGAAATAATCCAGCGTTGAGGACAACACTTGTTTGAAGGAGAGGGGCATGTTAAGTCCATATATTAATAGTGTAGTCCCTTATTATGTTAGTGTAGCCCCACTTATTGTTATTATTGTACCCTTGTAACCCCCATTTTTTTATTATTGTGCCCTTAAATTATCATTGTTAGGTCGGTTAGGATTACATTGTGGCCCACTAGGATTACATTATGGCCCCATGGACTCCTATATATAGAAAGGAGGTTTTGTAAATTGTATCATCCAAGAATTGTTCATTTATGTAATGTATTGGAGGTTGCCCCCTCGAAGTGGCTTATTTCTAAGTCGTTGATATCTCTTTTTCTTCTATTTTTGGAGCTGGTTACAGAACAATTTCTCCTATCTTATTAGGTGATTCCTAAATTATGATGGGGCTTTTGGTTGGAGTTTTAGGCCTCCCATGTCTAACCTTGCTGCTTTTCCTGGTATTGAAATACATGTGGGTATTCCTATTTATTTTTTCTTTCACAAGGGCACTTAAAGTGGCTAAAGTGGCTACCACTTCCTTTTGAGTGGTCCCTGGTGAGAAGCTTGTTTTCTCAGGGGAGATATCGGTGGTGATCTTGGGGTCTAGTACCTCCTCTTCTCCTATCTTTCCATATTCCTCTTTTTATTCTTTCTCCTCTCCTTCTTTATCTTATTTCTCTTATTCTTTTTCATATTTCTCTTCTTCTTCTTCACTTTCCTTCTCTACTCCTACACCTTCTTTCGTTTCTACCTCTGTTTACATTTCCCTATCTTCCCCTTCTTCCTTTATCCTCCCAGTCACTTTTTATTCTACTTTAATGCCCCTTTCGCCAAGGCTAGAGGTAGGGGTCTCTCAAGGAGTGATGGTTTTTGTCCCAATGAATGATTCTTTGTCTATTTCAATGAAAGTCTACCAAGGTACATGGAAGCTGAGTCTGTTTAGAGCATATCCCACTATGAGTCTAATGAGACCGTGATGAGCTAGGAGTTGATATTTCCTCTCCCTTTCCCTTTGGCTCATATATATGATTGAATGAAGGAGGAAATATAGTAAATTCAGTCTCTCATCTAAAGGTATATCCCCTTTGAACCTAAGTTCAGGCAACAACCGAAAGTGATATCCATATAGCACACTTAGTCTTCCCTCACAAGAGATTTACTTCATGATATGGTAGCTTGCATATTGATTTTCAATCCAGTTACAAACTACAAGTCCAATGTTTCATCACAGCAACAACTTCTCTTCTCAGCCTAACTTCTTCAATAACTTTAGACAAAGCTTCAAAGCTTTAGAACTTATTTACATTCAACAATGGTTCGATATTGCAACTATTACATCAAATTCCAATCACCAACCCTTTACAATGTGCTCCTCAAGGAGATTTTATAAGAAAATGAGGAGGTGGAAGAGTTTCTAGGGTTCAAGTGTCATTAATTCTATACTAAATGCAATTCCTGGCCTTGAAAACCATGCAAGGCATAAGGTAGGAATGCATTGAATTATATCTCTATTTCATTTACTCTGTTTATGTTTTTTAGGCCTAGTGGATAAAAATATTGACTTCAAGGCTCTTTCTTATCTTTATAATAACTTTGTCGACAGTTTGAAAAAGTTCTTTTGCTTGAAATAACTTTTTAGCTGTCTTTAGACAAATATCTCCTGAATAGGCAATAACTATGCCTTGTTTTGATTTATTTGAGGCTGCAGGTGGCTCTTTGGTAGCTTAAGAGGATTCAATTAGCCTCTGATGTGGCAGTGGAGGCCTCCTTTTCTGATATTTTCCCCTGTTTTACCTTAAGACATCTTTAATTTGCTTTACTCTGTGTTTAGGCTTAGATTAAGCCTTGATCTTAGTCTTCGGTCTTCATTATGTGATATTGGCTTTATTTCTTTAAACCTAGGGATTAAAAACCTTGATTTTTAGGCTTAGGAATTAACCCCTTTACTGTTGATTTCTTTACTGATATACTTGGTTTAAGTGATGTTCACTGTCTTTTTGTTGTTTTGCAGGCACGCATAAGGTTTACATAATATCACCGATGCTCATGGGGCACGGGAAAAATTCATAGTTTTAAACCTGGTAAATCCCTTTTCTTCGTGGATAATTTCCTGTGGATCATCATCCCTGGCCTTTCATTTTCTTTTAAAATTATAACTTGCAAAAAACACACAAAAGTTAAGAAAATCCCGTGAAAAATAGGTTAAGAATGATTTGGGCGGTTTGGGAGTGAGTTTAAATCGGAGCCATTGGATTAGAATATCCAACAACCGAGATCATTCGGTGAGGCCATTGGAGAATAGATGGAGGGAAAATGAATTGGGATCGGGGTATAACGTGAGTCGTTGGATTTAAAATAATCGACGGCCGAGATCGTTTGATGGAGCGTTTGGGAGAAAAGGCGAAGGGAAAATGACTTGTGGTCGCAATACAATGAGAGTCGTTCGATCTTAACAATCAACGGCTAAGATTAAAAGTGAAATAGCACTGCGGAGGGTAGGTGGTAAGGTGGAAAACCATTAGTGTTCTTCGCACGGCGTTCGAGTGGTTTAGATTTTGGCCAAAAAAAACATGATACCATACACTTGTTGACACCTGTCCCTCCCAATACCGCCCATTTCGCGTTTTCTTCGGGATTAAATTGCAGGCGCAAAAAAAATGTGAAACACAATTCTGGTCATCAGATGAGGGGCAGCAGATCCAACGGTGCGGATGACACGTGATAGAGGGCAAGATGCATGGTTGGAAAGATGAGTGGGCCCCAGTGATGACGTGATCCCTTTGGTCGCGGGTTGAACGACAGTTTAGATCCTGACTGTTAGATCTTGGTGAATGGATAGTCAAGAATAAAAGAGGAGAGCAGATGGTCAGGGGTTGTGGGTGGAGCGCGACGTAATCTCGGCCGTTGGTTCTTATGGATTCAACGGCCGAGATCAAATCGGCAAGAAAACTTATGTTTTGCGATGTGACAGAGGAGTGTGGTTGGGTTGTGCGTGAGTCATCCGATATGCTTGGTGGACGGCTGGGATCACATCGAGAGATCACTCTTCACGGAAGGAGAGGAAAGGGGCAGATGGATTAAAATTTGCCGATGCAATGGTGTACTGACCATTAGATCAGATGGATGATCAACGGTCCAGATTAAATCAGGGATTGCATCGGCGGAGGGCAACATGATGGATGGGCGTGATGCGATGTGATCCAGAACGTCGGATGAACGTGAATCAACGGCTGAGGTTTTCTCTAAGGGATCGCATCGGAACTTTTGAAAGATACGAAAAAGGAATGACCCATGCGGATTTGCGATGCGATGAGCTGATGGCCGTTGATTTGAAGAGATCGATGGCATAGATTTATTTCAAATCATAACGTCGGGTTTATGAAAAACAAAGGAAAATAAGGTCTTAGAAGAGGTTTTAAGCTTTTTAACACCTAATTACGGGGCTCCGGGTCATGTGGAAAGGGCGAGGAGACCAGGGGTTAAAAAAGAAAAAAGGCTTATCGCATCGGAGTTTTGAAGTAAAAGGCAATAAGGAAACAAGAAACCTCGATTGTGATTGTGCGATGGGGGTTACCTCCAGGTTATGGCTCCGAGTCACATGCGGAAAAAAGGAGCTGGGGCTTAGGCCAAAGGGGCTTAAGGCCTTAATGCAAAAATGGAGATTTTTAAGGATTTTTGGAGGATTTTTTGAGGATTTTGAGGGTTCCGATAAGGGAGAAAAGGGTTTTTTTAACCAAACAAAGGGGAAAATAAGGTTTAAAAAGGGTTTTGGAATGGTTTATAAGTCAAATGAAGGTTTTTATGGATGAATATGGAGAATGAAATGGAGAAATGTGAAGAGGGAAAATGGAACTTCTTTGAGCAGTCTTTCTCTTGGCAAACAACAGGTTATTTAGGATAAAGAGGGAAACAACAGTGAAAGTTAACTCAAAGGGTGAAGATATTCATAAGACTTTAAGAACTAACAATTCAGACATGAATTGTTTCCTAAAGGCTAACAAAGAGATTTAGCCACCATTTGATATGAAAATTTTTATAGGTGGCTAACAATACACTTTATACATTATTTTAACCCTGGCAACAAAAATGATCAAACTTCAAAGGAGTGTCATTTATAAATCAGTTGACCAAATGAGGCGAAACAAATATCAATGGAAAGATTACTAAAAATAGAATTTAATGAAATTATCACAATGGAAATTCGATGAAAATGAAAAAATAGGAAAATTGTAGGATGATTAACTTAATGAAAAAATAAATGGTGTTTAACCAAAAATTAATAGAAAGGGTCCCCATCATTTGAAGTAAATAATTCAAAAATGGAGGATGTTGGGTTTTCCCTACAATAATGGTGATCTGGATTTATGCAAGAACACAAAATAATACACATATAACCATAAGTACAAAGATGCAGCGGAAATAACACTTCATTTCATTAATATAAAAGAACTAAAATTTGCTTACAGACATAATGGAAATAAACTAGCTAGGGCGTTGGTAGCTTATCTCTGAGAAGAGATGTGGCAGCTACAAGCCTTTGAACTGAGTTACAATGAGGCTCGAGGGCCTATTTATTATTTAGAAATAATGGAAAACCCTAAACGTCCAAAAGCCTAACCCTAGGAGATGAAGCGCCAAAACTATGGGCCTTGTTTGGGTAAATTAGTGTTTCAACTTCCCAGGTACGTAACTTTGGCATACTATCTCCGTTTGATGCACATGATACATTGTTAGAAAAATATATCCAAGGAATACAACTGTTGCCGAAAATATCAATTTCAAAATGGAATCATAATTTTTGGACAAACGATGCCCAAAAAATGTCGTTTAGAGCCTCAAAACGGCTCTGAAAGTTTAGGACCCGAAAAACTACTAAAAATAGTAAGTTGTGCCGAAACTGAAAAAATGAAAGATACAATGGTGGGGTCCCAAGTGAAATAGGCGGGTGGCCACCAATATTTACCTGGATCATTCCTCCCCCCTTAGGATGCAATGGTCCCCATTGCATTGAGTTCCTCCATTAGATGAGGAAAATTCTATTGAACTTGGTCTCTGGTGAACCACTTGCCTTGGTGCAAGAGTTGGCCAGCTTTGACAACCCGATACAGTTGGATCTTCTGTTGGCAAGTGTTCTTGATTTGTATGTCCATGATACAATCTGTGGTGGCATGTTCCATGCAGTCTGGGTTTAACTCTTTTGGTGTGAGTTATTCTGCAATATCAAATGTGTCCAGTAGAGGTGGGAAGTAGGGACGAAGGTGGTCTACATTAAATATTGGGTGCAGACCAAGGAATGGTGGAATACTGAGCTCAAATGCATTGTTCCCTATAGCCTTAATGATGATGTACGAACCATATCGGAGCGGGCGAAGCTTTCGGTGGTGTCTAGTGAGGGACTCATTTTGCAAATGTAGCCACACTTTTTTGCCCACCTAAAAGTTGTGTGGCACCTGATGTTGATCATGTCATTTCTTGTACTTAGCATTGGCTCTATCCAATATTTCATGAACCTATTGGTGGATGTGTTGAATGCGCTCGATGAAGTTTTTCTCTTTGTCAGCTTCAGACTAGACATGAGCCGAATCAGCCTGAGTAGCCGCAAATGGCATGGCAACGTCAATGGGACATAGTGGTTGGAATCCAAATCCCACCTGAAAGGGGCTGTGGCTGGTTGAGCTATGGAGAGCCTGGTTATAACTGTGTTGTACATAAGGGAGGCTCTCATCCCATGTGTGTGGATGCTTTGAATTGTACATGCGCAGAATGTGTACAATCATCATGTTGATGACCTCTGTCTGGCCATCAGTTTGGGGATGGAAAGTTGTGGACATGGTGAGCTTGGTGTCCAACATTGACCAAAGGCTGGACCAAAATGTGTTGACGAACCTTTTGTTGTGATGTGATATGATATACTGTGGGATCCCAAAGTGCACCCACACTCGTTCAAAGAAGAGTTTAGCAGTGGCTTCTGCTATGATATTCTTCTTGCAGGCCGCCATAATGGCCATCTTGGAGAATATGTCAACGACCACGAACACACAGTCATTTCCATGGAAGGAAGGCCTGACATGTAATCCATGGATATGTATTCCCAAGGTCGACTAGGGGTAGGTAGCAGAGTATATAGCCCTTTCTTCTTGATGGTCGGTTTGGTAGTGGCGCAAGTAGTGCAAGATCTTATGTACTTCCCGACATCTTGTCAAAGGTCTGGCTAATAGAAATACTTTTGCAGTACTACCATTGTTTTCTCGACCCCAAAATGCCCAGCAACTCGACTATAGTGTGTTTCCCATATCATCTTGGCATGCTTGCTTGAACGAACAAAAAGGTGTCCTAGGTGACATAACAGTGCATCTTGGAGGTGAAAATTTGGAGCTTGCGTACCCCCCCAAGAGTGCCTTGTATGTGTGGCTGAATTCTGGATCGCTCTTGTAAAGAAGAAACCAATCAAAATTCTCATTCCCACAAGAGTTGAGAACAATGGTTATGGCCACGATCGGTGGTCAGCTAAGGTAGTCTGCAACATTATTGGTGCTACCCTTCTTGTACTTGATGTTCAAATGAAATTGTTGCAGATATGTGGAACACTTATAATGGCGATCGTTCTGCAACTTCCCTTGTGACTGTATGAACTGCAGGGGTCAGTGGTCTTTGTGGATGATTGTCTCCTTCCCCAAAATGTAATGCTTCCATTGTCGACAAGCCTTCATAATGGAATACATTTCTTTGTCATAAGTGGGATACTTTCGAATTGTGTCGGACAATGTCTCACTCAGATATGCCATTGGATGCCCCTGTTGAGTAAGAACTACCCCAATAGCATAGTCAGAGGCATCTGTCTTGATCTAAAATGGTTGTTGCAAGTCTGGTAATGTGAGCACTGGGGCAGACCAGAGGCGATGTTTCAATTCTACGAACGCCTTCTACTGAGATTCCGACCAAAAGAATTTTTCTTTCGGGCCTCCCTTGGTGACTTGACTCAAGGGCCAAGTGATATGAGAGAATCCTAACATGAACCTGCTGTAGAAATTAGCAAGACCTAGAAAGATGCGAAGCTCTATTAGAGTGGCTGGGGCTGACCAATCTCGAATGAATTGGATCTTGGTTGGATCCACTTGCACCCCCCTTTCATCAATAATTTATCCCAAAAATTGAACCTGGGTCATGCTAAAAGTGTACTTCTCCAAATTGGCACACAACTTGTGTTATCGTAGTGTTTGGAGGACTTCTTAGAAGTGGTGGAGGTGTTCTTCCCAAGTTTGGCTGAAGATTATAATGTCATCCAAGTACACCACTACAAATGAGTTGGTGAATGGACATAAGATGTCATCCATCAACCTCATGAAGGTTGCGAGATAATTCGTCAACCTGAAAGGCATGACGAGCCATTCAAAAAGGCCCTCCTTGGCTTTGAAGGCAGTCTTCCACACATCAGAAGGTTTGATTGGTACCTGTTGATACCCAGACTTCAAGTCGATCTTGCTGAAATATTTCTCCCCTTTGAGTTGGTCCAAAAGGTCATCTATCTGTGGGATCATGTTCATATTCTGGACTATGATCTTGTTCAATGCTCGATAGTTAATATAGAGTCTCCAAGTCCCATCCTTCTTCTGTACCAACATGATCGGGCTCCCACAGGGCGATGAACTTGGCCGGATGTGACCTTTCTGCAGCAGCTCCTGAATTTGCCTCTTGATTTCATCATTCTCCAGAACATAGCACCTATAGATTGGTCCATTGGGTAGCGGCGCACCTGGGGTCAGGTCAATGGGGTGCTTGACCTGACAGTGCAGAGGCACCCCTGTGGGTGAGGTGAATATGTCCCCGTACTCCTCCATAACCTTTTCCATTTATTGTTGTCGTGCAGAGGAGCCATGTCTGGAGGTCGTGCCCACATTCTTCTTCTTGCCCTTGGGGCGGATCATCAGGAAAACAAATTTCCTGGTTTGGGAAATGAGCTTACTACATTTTTTCTAGAAACCAAAGAGATAGTGGGAGGCAATGGTACCTCTGGTATCCTATACAACTTATTTCCCAAAGTAACAATAACAGCACGAGGCTGGGACTCATACACAACATTTCACTTCCAAAACTATTGTTGGCCTAATAATACATCAGAAACATCAATTCAAGAAATGTCACACAATACCTCATTTGTGAAGGGCTTGATGTTATAGGGAAGGTGACACTATTGGCTAACGTAGAGATCTCGTCCTTGGTGAAGCCACCCGATGGTGTATGGTTGTGGGTGCGCTATGGTCATCAAGCCCAACCCCTTCACGACATTTGCTGAAATGAGGTTCTTTTGGCTCCCATTGTTGACAATGAAATATAGCGGGGAACCCTTTACCCACATCTGGAAGTGGAAGAGACGCCCTGCCTCATCTGGATCTTTTGGTTCCTCCTTCTAGATCTTCGCAGTGGCAACAGTGGTGTTGGGCTCTGCATCAATAATCTGCTTCCCCTTTTCATTCCCCTTGTCAAGTTCTGATTCAGAGTCGAAGCATGCATCTGCTTCAGAAGCCCTCATCTCAGCCACCGATGACTGCTTGGCCCGACACTCACATGTGTTGTGAGTGGAGCTCTTATTGAACTCACACCACTTTCCCGTGTCCTTCTTTGGCTTCGTGGTGTTGCTCTTTTCTTGTGGCTTTTGCAGGTTGTCTTGGACCACCATGTCTTTGATTTTTCCTTTGTTCTATGGTTTGGGGGCACCTTTCCTTTGCTTTTGGTTCGCAGGTCCAAAGTCTCACTTCTTCTGTTTTAATTTCTGCTCAATCTTGGCAGCATACCGGTATGTCGTACCAAGCGAGGAGATGCCGAGGAACTCCATTTCCTCCTAAATGTATCTGTGCAGACAACTGAGATACTTTAGCACCAAATGTTTCTCTGAATCTTTGATACCCAACTTTGTGCATAGGGTATGGAACAGATTCATCAGCTCATGCACATCTTGATCCCTTTGTTGCCGCAGCGTGGTCCATTGTATGTACTTGTCCTCATAGCTCCCCACGGGATAGTATTGTTCCTTGATGGCATCTTGAAAATAATTACAAGTGGGTACGGCTAAGAACAAAGAGGGTTTTGTCTCATCCTTTTTCTCATAGTAGGTTTCCCACCAATCCTTGACATGGGTGATAGCTTTGAGGAGTGCAAAAATAATCTTCTCGGTCAGAAAAGGCATGAACTGAGAAATATCCTTCTAATAGATTCAACCATCTATCTATGGAATCTACATCTATTTGACCCAAAAATAGGGGAATCTCAAAGTTTACTTGTACCTTAAAGGGAGTCGCACCTCCAGAGTGGTTGTTGGACGCAAATGTGTCGCCGGTGGGCAATCATTGAAGGATCTGGGCAAAGTTATCCATCATCGCGTTCCTTTGTTTTTGGAGGGCCTCCTCAAGCAATGTTTTGATAAGATCTCTTGCTCCCTCATCTTTCTTTTCATCCACCATGGGCGCCTATCAGGGTTTTCGAGGTTGATCTTGCAAAGGTTCCACCAGATCGATCCCTAACTCCTTATACCCTGACCTCGCTGGGGACATGCAAAGAAGGATCGAGAAAAAGCAGACCGATCTAATACCATTGATCTAGATTTATGCAAGAATGCAAAATAATACACATATAACCATAAATACAAAGATGCAATGAAAATAACACTTCATTTCATTAATATCAAATAATTGAAATATGCTTACAGATAGAATGGAAATAAACTAGCTAGGGTGCTGGTAGCTTATTTCTGAGAAGAGATGTGGCAGCTACAGGCCTCTAAACTGAGTTACAATGAGGCTCGAGGGCCTATTTATTATTTAGAAACAATGGAAAAACCTAAAATTCCAAAAACCTAACCCTAGGAGATGAAGCGCCAAAACTATGGGCCCCGTTTGGGTAAATTGGTGTTTCAACTTCTTGGGAACGTAACTTTGGCATACTATCTCCGTTTTACGCACATGATACATCGTTATAAATATCTATCCGAGGACTACAAATGTTGGCACAAATATAAATTTTGGAACGAAATGATATTTTCCAAACAAACGATGCCCAAAAAACATTGTTTAGGGCCTCAAAACGGCTCCGAAAGCTCAAGACCCGAAAAACTGCTAAAAATAGTAAGTTGTGCCGAAATTGAAAAAATAAAAGAGACAATGGTGGGGCCCCAAGTGGAATAGGCAGGTGGCCACTAATATCCACCTGGATCAAATGGCGACACACGGGAGAAGGATCGGTTATCTCTGATTAAAGATAATGAACTTAAATTTACTTGAACGTTAAAAATAATAGAAATCACGAAATCGTCTAATAGTAAAACTTTTCCATAGATCCCACATAAATAGATTAAGCAATATGAGTTTGTAAAGATAAGTACTTAAAACATACTAGAGTAAAAGTGATGAATCCAAATTTTGGAAAAAACATTTTAAAATTTTCTCATCTAAAAAATAGAAGAATGTAAAGATAGGAGTTTTTGATAAAGCATATATCCATTTTATGATTTCTCTATGACATCGCTTCATTGTTGTCAAGCTTGAACAGTACCCTGACGAAGTTGTCTTTTATGCCATACAATCTTAGTATCGCTTCCATCGAGTGTTCATAGCCTCAACGGGTTTACTTGTATTTCCCATGCTTCCTCTTTCAATCACCCTTTTGATAAGCACATTTGCAAGATTTTAGTTTATTATGTATTTGAGTGAAAGAGGTGGGATTGTAATAGATATTTATGTTTAATAGACATAATATTTTTATAATGTTGACTCCAAATTATTTCCCTAGAACTATCAACCAGAGGTTTTTATGTGGATGGGTGGGATGGATTCATTGTGTTAAACTCAAATTAGTTCTTTCCTTGAAAAAGTAAACTCAATCACTTAAAAAGGATGGGTGTTCCTCCATGAAAAATATTTAAAGCAAGATGGTTTTATGGTTCTGTTAGCACTCTACCAGATTCCCAAGGTTGGAGAAGGAATCCCAACAGAGGTAACCACAAACCAAGCTTTTGACTTGGTAGCTAGCCCTATCAAGTCAAAGAGGGCTCTCTCCAAAAGGTCACAGCCAGGAGGGATGGAGGAATTAGGGTTTTTAGGGTAAATAATGAGTGTAGGGGTTGTTTTGATTTGATTTGGTTGGGGTATCATTGGATGAAGAAATTAGGTCAAGGGATCTAGGTCAGGGAAAATGAGATAGGGTTACAGGGATCAATGGGGCAAGGTAGGCATAAGGTTTATCACTTAAAGATGATTGTGATGAAATGGTTTTGAGACTGATGAGAAGCTAGGAATAGCATGGGAGATGTATTCTTCCTAAACAGAGGAAAATGGACAAACTATAATCAATTCCCCAAAACAGAGCATGAGAAATCATGTGTTCTACTTGTCAAACTTGAAAGATATCATACCATAGAGATTAAGTGAACATGAATACAATACATTCTAACATATGAAACTGAATAAAAAATAATGATAAACATCATACCACAAGTATCCCAAAAAATAGCTGCAACTCCTCTTTATTAGCTGGCCAAACTGAGTACAATAGTTTCCTTGATCAATTAGAAAACATATAAATTGATTCCAACCCTTGAAAATGAGTCAAAAATTACATGATATAGGCCTCAAACAACCTCTCCTAACCTCAAGGGCTAATCCTTAAGTTGAGGAGTTGATCCACCATAATATGAATTAATACCTAGAGTGTAGGGAGGTCCAAGTGACTCCTCCCTAAATACATTCAAGCTCATTCATTTTGACTAAAGGATAACTTTACCTAATGAATCTACCCCTAGGTAACTTATCCTTGACATAATTACATTTACCATGATGAATTACATTAATATAAAGATGATTTTATGAGATAAAATCAAAATTTACAATGAAAAACCAAAAATATCAGCAAACTGTCACATGCGCCATTTTCCTGTCATATGTGTAGTGCCTTAAGGTTGTGCACCCTGTTATCACTCAGTAATTTCTCAAGGCTAAAAAAATAAATCACTGAGGTAACCACAAACCTACTTTTGAGATTAGGATCTAGCCTTCCTAATGCTTAGAGAGGGCTCTCTCTTAATGATTTATCTTTGTTGTTTTAATTGATTTTAGTCTAGTTATGTAAGATTGATTGGGTTTGATTTTATTTGGTGGTGGAATTACTGATTTAGATGGATAGGTGCCTGTCTATTTTCCATTGGGCTATGGATTCAATATATCAAGAAAAAATAACATAAACAAATGATAAAATCAGTATTACAGGGCAAGGTAGCTAAGAAAAATCAGATCTTTTAGGCTGAATGGTGAAATGATTTTCAATCGAGATCAAGGAGAAATTAAGGATTCATTAAACCGGATAATGAAGGAAGGTGAAGGAGGTCAATTGGGATGGGAGAGAAATTAAGGATTCTCAGATCCGGATATCATAAGAAAACATTAAAATGTACAACAGTTAAAAGCAAAGTGTACTTAAACAAATTCTGCAGTAAAATCCCTGTTATAACATTTAAATTTGGAAAACATGCAAGTTTATGGAATAATTAAGAAAATAACATGAATAATTGAAATATACTTCACTGAAGTGGCCCAACACATGAATCCTATAAATAAATGCCTTTATAATTGTCCTGTCTGTCAACTGAAAAAGGTACACTAAACCCTCAGGTAGTAGATCAATTCAGCTATAGAAATATTGAAGAATCCACACTTAATACTTCAAATGACTAAAGTATTTATACAAAATTTAATACAAAATATCCTATAATTGATTTAGGATTTATTCTAGGAAATAAAATATTTGGATATTAAAAGGTAGTGACACCTTTCAACTGACTGAAAGTTGTCCCTGTTTTATTTGAGGGTTGTCATTTGTTTGTTTCTCTCATGCTAGTTTATCTCTCACATTTTCTTCTTCCTTTGTCTTTCATCTATAGTAAATCACATTGACTTTCTTGTGTTTCTTTGCTTTTAGTAAAAATGGATTTTACTAAAAGACATTTGTAACTTCATGTAAAATATGTCCTTCATCGTTCCCGAGGTAAATGTTTTCATCTTTGTTTAACCATCATTGTCTATGTGTAAATGTTTTCTCTGCTATATTGCTGCACATAATATTCTGCTAAATGAAGCCTTCAAATTCTTACCCTGTGAGTATGGAGTAAAAAAAAATTTGGACTAGTATTAAAATTGTTTATCCAAGCTTTTGTTTCTGCTAATAACCTACAAAATAAAAACAATAGTTAATAAAATACAGGTTTGCAGGGAAGGGAGTAATGTATTCATTGAACTGAGAGGTCTATGGAAAGAATTTTGGACTGCAGAAGTTCAATTCTAGTTGGAAATGGACTTTTTTATTTTGCAATTCAATACAGAGATCGTAGAATAACATTAAAATGAGGTTTTGAAACAATGGTAGCTTATCTCATAGCGCAGGGTGGACAGGTTTATCGCATTAGCGTGGGGATTCATCATAGTGCTTTATTGCACATCATTGGAAGCAGTTTAGTGGTTTTATCGCACAGTGCAGGAGGTGGACCGGTGGTTTATCGCACAAAGGCAGGGTGTTTTGGCATTTTTGTATGAGGGAGTGCGATATAACGTGGGATCGCCACATGGAAAGGGAGTGGGGGTGTGAAACCACCCATTTCGCATCCCCCCCCCCTAGTGTTAAACAATTGACTGTCAGGGGCGCAAAATGATTTGGAAGTCGTTGGATCCGATGGCAGAGATCGGTCGGTTGATAAATTTGCGGGGTTCAAGATGTAGGACTGGGACTTATATGCACGAAGGAGTTTAATGTAAGTGGGTCAGCTAATATAAAGAGGGGTCGATAAATATATATGTGAATGGATAAGATATATTACGGGGATATGTATTAAAAATGGTTAGAAGGATAGTGGGGGGGTTATAAAACTATAGGCTAAATTAAAATAAGGGAAGCTAGGAAATAGGATAGCGAGGTGTTAATATGATATAAAACTATATGTAAAAAATTATATAAAGGGGTTTGGGAAATATGATAGTGTGGTATTAGAAATACATTAGGATGGGGGTTTAAAATAACATCAGGGAGGGGTTAAATGAAGTGGGGCCCGATATATTTAAAAACTATGTAAAAGTGGGTTTTACATGTTTTTTATGGAAAAGTGGAGTTAGTAAAGGGGAATTGTAATTTTCAAAGAGAAATGGGTTTTTAGCTAGGGAAAGGGGTTTTTAAAAATCGAAAAGGGTTGGAAAAAGGGGAAATGACTTCCAATGGGAAAAAAAAAGGATTTTTGGGACAAGGGGAAATGTTTAGAAAGGTATTAGTGATGGGAGATGAACCAATTGATGCTTTCCAATGCTTGTGGAGGTACTACTACCCGTTATTTACCCTAACCTTTTATTTCCTTTAGTGGGTGCGTTTGAGCTTGTTGAACCTTTTATTTTCTTTTAATAAGAAAACTAATCTATTTCTAACCTTATAACTTCCAATGGCTTAGATTAAACTAATGAGCTCATTTATACTCTACCTAACTATTGATCTGCCAAGATTAAATGGTTTGGCAAAATCTTTATTCACTAACTATCATGAAATTAAATTTAAAAGCATGAATAATCACGATTAAACTGTATTCCGGATGCGGATGTTTGACAGCTCCATGGGGACAGAGGATACATGTGGTGGCCATCTCCCAACGCACTGTGAGCGTGGTGGCCACATGGCTCCCCACGGCAATTCTAAATGCGCCTTCAATGCGCCTGTAACCTTATTCAATGCTCCTTTGAGCCGGCACCTCTATAGCCTCGTTTCGACTGGTATGTGCATCATGGCCATCGACACTCTGCTCGACTCTCTGTTCGAAGAGCTCACCGCCTCCCTCCGCATCTGTATGGTGCCTCTGGCCGGTGAGTGCCCTGCCCACTATGCTGAGCCAAGTGCTCGCACAGTCACAGGCCGGCGCTGCTCATTATACAGTTGTATTGAATTTTCTCCAGGCGTTCACTTCTCGAACAACAGGTTTTGTTCTGGTGCGAACGCTGCCCCTCCGTTGCTTCATAACCCGCCCGACGTCCTGCACTCCGGTGGTCTGCCTCTGCTCACTCCCAGCTCTTCTGTTGTTGCCATCCTTATTCCAAAGCCTCCCGACGCCGAGACTGCCATGCCTCGTCTCAGGCCTCGTATGACAGCTCGCAGAGGCAGCACTCGTGGTGGCTCAGCTGGGGAGCGACCCTCTTCCAGCAGAATTGCCTCTGAAGTCCCGTTTGATTTTGTTTATGTTCCTCTGCCCACCCGCAGGCCTTTCATCCGTCAATCCACTCAACGAGCAGAGCTAAGGTTTGATAGCACCCTCACCCGCCCCTCGATTACTGCCTATATCACCATCACTTTATGTGAAGATGCCACTGTCAGCTCCACTTCTGTGACTGCCTCCACTGCCGTCCCTCCAGACCCCCATTCCACCTCTGTCGCGCCTCGCTCCACCTCGACTGCTACTCCTCTTGAAGACCTGGCCACGCCTGTTGATGCAGCCTTTTCCCCCCGTGGTCCCTCTCCCTTGCAGGTGAAAACTTCGGAGGCTCAAGGCGCTATGGTTCAGAGTGCTGTGGATGCTGATGTGGATGATCCGGAGAACTACTACGGCTGCCCAATTCTGGAGGAGCAACCTTCTCTAGTCACATCCAGCTGATTCAGCTTCGAACTGGAACAGTATGGTCTTAGACATAGCTTCTTTTTGTAATGCTGTTAGTTTTCCTATGTACTTAGCAGCCTACTGGCTCTCGTTCATTATAGTATCAGCTTTTTGTCACAGTGTCTTTGCAACCATAACAATTCAGCCGGTTTCCCATCATAAGGGCGGCGAGACTGTTTTAAACAAGCTGGTTTCCCTATATGGGCAGCTTCCTTTCAGCATTATGCTTGACTTTCAAGCCCAGTTTCAGGCTTACGCAGCTGAACTGCGGCAGTTTTGTACTACTACTTATACATAAATAGAATTAGCTCAATTTAGAAAAAAAAAAATCACGATTAAACTGTATAATTTATCATGAATTGTGGCATTTTGGACAAGTTGCACACAATTTTATTGTAAAAGTAAAGTAAACTAAAGTAGTGGCATTTGAATATGTAACACTTTCAGAATTTATTCTTCTTTATTTTTGTGGGGTTCATATTTAATATTATTTTTTTATTGTTTTCTTTTGTTCCTTTTATTGTTCTTTTACGACCTGCTCTCTTTTCGTTTTTTAAATATGGGACAACATTTGTAGAAATCAAAGGTATGTACAATATTACAAGATTTACATGGTCAATTCAAAATTATGAACCCTATTATTATAGGACCCTAATAGTGGCTCCACTTGGGGATGGCATCTCCTTGTGAAATGTCAAGAACACCATCGACTAGTCGCCTAATCCATTGGGTCGGTCCCAAGCCTGCACATGCTTTGTTGTATAACCTCTGTGACTAAAAATATTGAACTGAAATCAAACATTTCTACAAACTGAAATTTGATCTAAAATAAACTTGTTGCTGAAAAATGAAATTCTACCTACATACTCTAATCAGTTGTACAATTGTTGGTTAGGTAAAATGAAACAGCCAATGCAACCATTCAAGCATTATAAACATTGATGGATTTTGCTGCATTTGCTTGTTTGTGATTAAAACTGAATTTCTACAACCTAATGGAAACTTGTCAACAAATATGAATTTGATAAGGAAGTGTTTAATTTCCTTTGTTGACTCTAGAAACTGTACAAAAGGATCTTCCAAGGTATGTGCACTAATATTTAACTGATCCAAGCAACTATACATATGTTCTGGATGGCCTCCATGCAATGAAACTAAACTATTATTTCCCTGCAGTTTTTCAGATAAGCTTTGTGATGATATTTCTGCTGATGGAAATGTCTGTTTGATGAGACTTTTATCATCTTGATTATGAAGCTCAGAGTTAGTTAATGGAGAAATATTTTGATTCAATTCATCATTCAACACATCATCTATTAGATCATGAAAAAATTGGAAGGATTGCTGTGACCTATTACATATGGGTTTCAATGGGACTTCATAAATTTCTGCAGGTTGCTCATCCTTTGCTTTAGAGATTTTATAAAACATTTCCTTTAAAAACTGAAATGCTTCAAAACATAGTGGTATAGAACTTTCTTGTGTCATTTTATTAGGTATTTCAATTGAATTTGATAACTGTAATTGTGAAACTGAAGAATTCTGATCAAGAGTTTCATTGTCTTCTTTGTTGTCAATAACAATACCTAAAGACTATTTGAATTTTTATTGTATTAAAGTTGTCTCTGATGAACTAAAATGAAGCAAAACAAAGAGGCAAAGATCCTTCACTTATTTCCAAATTTTCTACATTTTCTTCTTCACTCTCATAGTTGATATTTATTGGTTGATCACTGCATTCGAGCTGTTGAAACTGAATTTCCTCATCCCACAAAATAGTTACTCATTTCTTTGTAAAGTTAGCTTGAGTTTGGAGAACATAATTATCATCATACTGATCATATTTAGGCAAATCATTAAAAGAAGGAATGTCATCAAACATACACATTAGATCAATAGATTTCTCTAAAACATATTGATCTGTAAATCCATTTTCTAATCTATGGTAGTTGGGATTAGCAAGAAATTTTTTATGGACAACAACCTCTTCTTTTCTAGCAATAAGTGGATCATGGTGATCTTGAACAAAATATCCATCTTTCATGGTGATCTTATGTATCCTTTCCTCTATTTTACTTATCAAAATGTCATGTTTTACCTCTGCAATGTTGTTCTTCTCTTCTTCTGCTTTCAACTTTTCCCTTCTAATCAGTAGTTTAACTTCTACATCTACTGAAATATTCTACATATGTTCAAGTGTTGCAGATTTTATTTCTCTTAGAAGAAATTCTATTTCTGGATCAAAGGATTTTGGATAATGCAAGAGATATGAGTCAGGAGGAGGTCTTATATTTGCTAGCATTGAATAATAAACTTGATTAAATCTGGAAAAAAATTGTTGTATTTTCTCATTTGGCTGTCTTTTCAACTGATTATATTCTTCTATGATCACAAAAAGATTGACTTTGATTATCCATCTATCAAGGAATAATTTGATAAACTGTTGGAAATTTGAGATTCTTGCAATAGGCAGGTTCTTGAACCAACTCTTTAATTTACTTACCAAAGAAAGAGCAAAAACCCTGATTCTAACATCATCTTCATCAATCTCAAATAGGTCCAGATAATTCTCAAAACCTTGAATATGTTTTTGGGCAGTGGTGCTACCATTTTCTCCATCAAAATTAGGGAGATATTTGTAATAGTTATCAGGGAAATCATGGAGTATAGGAGGTAAGATGAGTGGCTTATATCTATCAGGAACTTTACGAGGTATAGGAATATGTACAGGGATTGTAAGATTAGTCTTGATTAATTGAGGCTTATCAATTAGAAAATGATCATCATAAGTTTCATAAGAAAGCTGCTCAAAGTGATAAGGAGAATCTATATGTACAATCTTCAAAGGAAAGTAATTAAATACTAGTCTAAGATGTAGAAATTTGAATAACTGATATGTTATCCACCGATATTCTCCTAATCACACACTATTTTATCTTCATGCACAATACAGAATCTCTTCTACCATTGATCATTACATGCGGAAATAAAATCAATTGCATGCACACATTAAAACCATAAAAATTCACATAATAGATGAACACAGTATGTAATGGGAAATCTTAAAGCTGAAAACCCCCAACTATCTGTATATTATATATGTCATAGAGATCATGTAACAATCATCATACAAAGCTCCTCACAAGCTCTCAGTATAATCTCCACTTGCTACACACTAATCAAGCTAGATCTAGCAAAAACACATGCTCCAATATCTGCCACTTGATAGCCTGCCTCTACTGCAAAATCCCTGCTGAAGAATAGCTCTTGATGAGTTAGAATTACCCTAGCCTTGCTCACGCAGTCTTTAAAGGCATCTCTACTGAGTGTTGGATGCAAACCATGCATCACTATAGTCACAACTGATAGTCATACTTTCCCTTTCACCTATGTCTGCACTGGTCTCCACCGAAATCGTCCATGCACCGACGTTAATTGATGTATTCTTTATTGATTAACGAGTTTATAATTAGTGAATTAATTAATAATTAATTCAAAGCACCACTCTCATTAGTGTATTAACTCGCTAGACTAGATACAACTAGCTCAACTATGTTTAGATTAGTCAAAATAAACACAACTCCATTAACTTCTCAAATCAACTCTGACCAAACTCTGCCACATGAGTTATAACTCGAAGTATCCATGCAATAGCTCCACTTAACCTCAGGAATAGCGTAACTTTCCGTTAGCTCTTGTGCTGCGATCCGTGCACTTAATCGAAGTGCTCCAAGAGAATAAGATAATGTTTATAGTCGCACTATTATTAAGAGCTAATATTCGACATATCTATTTTTAGATCAAATATAAAAATAGATTCCGCCTTAATATGTCTAAAATCCTAGTCCATCTATTTTTCCAACTTGACCAACCATCCACAAATAGCATCCCGCAACTCATAGAATATGATCGACATGTCTAAAAATAGACTTTGTGACAAAAATCACTTGTGTGGGCCCCACCTAGTTTAAGTGATCACTTTCCAACTAGGATCAGGAATGATGTTTCAAGATGCCTCCTTCACTGTTTCTTGTTGCAATATTCAACATAAGATCTTTTCTAAAATACAATATACATTGAAACATATTATTGATGAGAAAGAACATGATGTCTTGGATTAAGATCCAAGTTAGAAACCTAATTTTCCCATGATGTTCTTTCAGGTTCATTCCTCCAATGGAGTATTGGATTTGATTTTGAAATTGATTTGGAGTTTTTAGGTGGATGATTTTAACGTTTGTGTGTCTGATCACTGTCCACCATCATAGATCATATCTTATCCTTTTATAATATTTCTAAAGAAAATGTTTGTCCCCAGCAGAGTCGCCAAAATGTTATCACTTAGTAATTTCTCAATGCTAAAGAAAGAAATCACCAAGGTAACCACAAACCTACTTTTTAGATTAGGATCTAGCCTTCCTAATGCTCAGAGAAGGCTCTCTCTTAATGATTTAACTTTGTTGTTTTAATTAATTTTAGGCTAGTTATGTAAGATTGATTGGGTTTGATTTGATTTGGTGGTGGAATTACTGATTTAGATGGATAGGTGCCTATCTATTTTCCATTGGGCTATGGATTCAATATATCAAGAAAACATAATAGAAACACATGATAAAAGCAGTATTACAGGGCAAGGTAACTGAGCAAAATCAGATCTTTTAGGCTAAATGGTGAAGTGATTTTCAATTGGGATCAAGGAGCAGTTAAGGATTACTTAAACCAGATAATGAAGGAATGTGAAGGAAGTCAATCGGGATGCGAGAGCAATTAAGGATTCTCATATCCGGTTATCACAAGAAAACATTAAAATGTAAAATAGTTAAAAGCAAAGTGTACTTAAACAAATTCTGTAGTAAAATTAATATTATAACTTTTAAATTTGGAAAACATGCAAGTTTATGTAATACACTAAACCCTCAGGTAGTATATCAATTCAGCTATAGAAATATTCAGGAATCCACACTTAATACTTCAAATGACTGAAGTATTTATACAAAGTTTAATACAAAATATCCTAAAACTGATTTAGGGTTTATTCTAGGAAATAAAATATCTGGATGCTAAAAGGTAGTGACACCTTTCAACTTACTGAAAGTTTTCCCTATTTTATTTGAGGGTTGTCATCTATTTGTTTATCTCATGTTGGTTTATCTCTCACGCTGTCTTCTTCCTCTGTCTTTCATCTGTAGTAAATCACTGTGACTTTCTTGTGTTTCTATGTTTTTAATCAAAATGGATTTTACTAAAAGACATTTGTAACTTCATGGAAAATATATCCTTCGTTGTTGCTGAGGTAAATGTTTTCATCTTTGTTTAACCGTCACTGTCTCTATGTAAATGGTTTTTATGTTGTATTGTTGCACATAATCTTCTGTTGAATGAAGCCTTCAAATTCTTACCCTGTGAGTATCAAGTAAACAATTTTTGGGACTTGTATCAAAATTGTTTATCCAAGCTTTTGTTTCTGATAATAACCTACAAAATAAAAACAATAGTTAATAAAACACAGGTTTGCAGGGAAGGGAGTTATGTCTTCATTGAACTAGGAGGTATGTGGAAAGAAGTCTGGACTATGGAAGTTCAATTTTGGTTGGAAATGGCCTTTTTATTTCACAATTCAATACATAGATGGTAGAATAACAGTAAAATGAGTTTTTGAAACAATGGTAGCTTATCACATAGCGCAGGGTGGATAGGTTTATTGCATTGGCGCGGGGATTCATCATAGTGGTTTACCACACATCATCGCAAGCAGTTTAGTGGTTTTATCGCATAGTGCAAGAGGTAGGTAGGTGGTTTATCACACAGAGGTGGGGTGGTTTGGAATTTTTGTATGAGGGAGTGCGATATAACGTGGGATCCCCACATGGCAGGGGAGTGGGGATGTGAAACCACCCATTTTTCAACCCCCCCTCGGTGTTAAAAAATTTACTATTGGGGGTGTGAAACCACCCATTTCACACCCCCCCAGCATTAAACAATTTACTGTCAGGGGTGCGAAATGATTTGGAAGCCATTGGATCCGATGGCGGAGATCGGTCAGTTGATAAATCTGCGGGGTTCAAGAGGTGGGACCTGTTAGCCACCTATAATATTTTTTATACCAAAAGGTGGCTAAGACTTTTGTGAGCCTCCAAGGAACAAATTTTATCACTAAAAATTGTTGGCTCTTGAAAGCTCCTTGAAGGCCTCATGCCTCTAACCAAAATCTTCATTACTATTTCCATCTTATACTTAGAAAGTTCTGCTGATTCCAAATGAAAAACTGCTGCAACACATTCATTTTCCCCCTTCTCAAACCTTCATCTTCTCCCCTTTTTCTCCATAAAAACTCCCTTGTTTTCATAAATCCTCTTCTTCCGTTTATGAAAATCACTTTTCCATAGTTAAAAACCCATTTTTTAACTATACCAAAACCCTTGAAACCCTTTGAAAACGTTGAAAAAATCAATAAAAATTCATATTTTATATACAAGCTTTAGCCCTTTGGGCTAAGTTTCTAAACCACTCCACCCACATGCCTCCGCCCTGGAACCACGTGCTAAGTCCCTCACGGCGCTTATCGCATCGCAAGATTCAAGAGCGCAGGTTTATCATTGTTTTTAAAACTTGCAATGCGATTAGCCTTTATATTAAAAAACCCCCGATCGCATCATTATTTTATATATACCATGGGCCCGCCCTTCGTACTTAAACCTTGTAAATATTTCATTCCCGATCAATATTTTTCTTTGTGAAAACCCAAAACCCACTTTTCCAAAGTTTTGGTCTAAAAACCAAAATCACATGTTAAATATCAAATGGGTTGATTGAAAGACCGATCGCGCAATCGCAATCGGAGAAAATACAATGGGTTGATCAAAAAGACCGCATCGAAATTTTTCAATGCGATTAAGTCCCTGTGCTATAACCCCCGCCCCTTCCACTTTCCATTCATATATCCTGCTCTCGGGACTAAAGGGTTAGGTCCCAAGGCGCTTATCGCATCGCATAAATCAAATGGGTTGATTGAAAAGCACATCCCCGATCTTCCGACATGCGATTAGCCCCTCCTCTTTAACCCCCCCTGGTCATATCATTCTCCATGCACCCAAAGGCCCCACAGTCGGGCACCTAACCCTATTATATATGTATTTCTCCCACTAAATATTAAAATCTTAACTTAAAATATAAAAATTTTGGGTTTTATTATTTCTCTAAGGTTTTCCGCCGGTCCGAAATTCGAGCAAGCTCCACCGTCGATCTGATCTGCAGATCCGACGGTGTGGAACCTATCAAACCCGGTGGACCCCGCCAGCCGTGCGTCGTTGCCCCAAAACAACGTGGTATTCATCGCACCGCCTTTGGGCAAAGGCGATTTTTCCCCGATCGCCAGCGATTCCATACATCATGTGACACACGTCCCCTGTAATTTTTCAAAACTGCTTGCTCATCGCGCATTATCGTTCGTACGCGGACGCCCAACGATATTATCGTGCACTGTTTGATCTGGGGTGGGTCATCCGACGGCTATCACTCGCCGAAGATGCCCGATTGTTAACCGGGCTGCGGTGCACCATCCAGCTAATCTCCACTGTCAATCTGATCTGCAGATCGATGGTCCACATTCCATTGCCCTATTTCATCCGTTTGACTTTCAACCTCCGTTCCCGACCGTCGATCTCTACGCGATCGACGGCTCAGATTCAATCTTCTTCCGCCCATTCTGCGATCTCTCCCGATTAATCCCAACCGTTGGATGATGCCATCCAACGGCCACACTTCCTCCACACGTCCTCTACATCAATAAACCTAAAACACGCAGGACTTCTTAATTATTTTGTGTTTTATGCAGGTTTTAAATGGTTTCCGTTGTTATATTGAAGAAAGGCCAGGGGCTGGGAATGACGATTCTCGTGTCTTTAGTCCATGAAGGGAACCATTCGCAGGGTTGCATTCAACATTTTATCGATGCTCCATGGGTGCCGATACCATAAAGAGCCCTGCGCAGCCCTGCACATCGACAAGACACTGTTTCATTGAAAAGAACAATTAAAGAGTATAAGTTTGAAGAAAAAGCACAACAGATAAATATTGAAGGCAAATTTTTGAAGTTACGGGTAAAAATTCTTATTAAAGGCTTACTTCATAAAGTTAAAACACAAGTAAAGAAATTTATAAGTGTTTAACATGAAGAAATGCCTCCATCGCCACATTTGAGGCGAATTGATTCCTCAGCTACCACAGAGCCACCTGTTGCCTCAAACCTTTCACAACAAAGGCCAAGGTTATTGCAGAATCAAATATTTTGCCTCAACGCAGCTAAGGAGTTACTTCTGCAAGGAAATCAATGCAAAAATATCTGCAGAGTTACTCCAACATAATGCAGAGCCCCAAAGTCAACATAAAGCCCCCATCGAGCTTAAATCTTAATTGTAAAAAAGTTAATACAGTGAAACACCTGTAAACTTCTTCATCGAGCCCCTCAAAGGGCCAAGAAGTCTTGAATCTGTATTAATGGTCCTTAAGATCTTTTGTTAGATCACACCTCCTCATCCTTCTATAAATACTTTTGTAGAAGATGAGCATTTTTTGGTTATTGTTTGATCACAAGTTGTAATACTGAAACTCTTTGAAGTAAATACATAGTCTGTTGAAGTTGAAGAAAAAATTGAAGTCTTGGAGATCTTGATGATGTTGTTGCATGCTTGTTCCTGAGAAGGCTCTATCATTGGATCCATGAGCTTGGTTGTTGGTGAAGTATTCTGAACTGTCTTATGTTTTCCCCCTGTTTTCATTATGTTCCATAATTTCTTACTACAGTAGGATAGAAAGTTTTAGGCTAAGAAATGACTCTTGGAAGCACCTTAGACCTGTTCATCCTTCACTGTTTCATGTTTTCTTCTGCTGAAGTATTTTAGAGGCTTTAAACTTTCTCTTTAGTCTTCATGCTTGTTTATTTCCTTGATAGTTTGAACAGTTGGTTTCAGCATGATTTATGTTTCTCCCTGCTTGTCTGCGGCCACTTAAAAACTGTTATTGAAGTCTCCCTTTGAATTTCTTTGCTTACAGTGAATCAGAGAGGTCTGTTTTTATCTTGCCCTTTTTCCTCACTTGAAAAGTTGGCTTAAAGGTCATTATAATTATGATCATAGATGTTTTTAGGTGTTCCCTCTTCTATGACTATAATTATCAGTAAATCTTTTATGTTTTCTAAGTCCTTTAGAATAAAATCTTTGAGGAAATAGGGTGTTCCCTGAATCTTATATTTCATTTTGAAAGTTGTCTTGAAGCCATTATTTTCTTAAAGAATGTTTGTAGACTTTATGGTTAGCCCTATCTATCAAATATCTCTTTATTGTTTAAATTATGTTTTCAGGTTCCCTTTGTTGAGAATTCAATCGCTCTTTCCAAATCATTAATGTTCATCCCATTCAAAAAACAAAAGGATCCTGTGACCAAGTTAGATTTTCCCTCTGATATCCCATATCCTTCGATGAGTTTTTCGTGACATTTTCTTGACTCCATTACCCAATGAACCAAATGTTTCTCCATTCTATGTATCTTTCCTAGACCTTTCATGTTCTGTTGTATCAATTCAATCCAACCAAACAAACAAACAAACACTTGCACTTAATAACTAGTCTAAAATCAATATTATAAGCACACAAGATAAACTTTTGCAAACAAACATTTGAGAGATCCCTCTCTGAGAACATGAAGACTAGATCCTGTAACTCTAAAGATTGGTTCTAATGTTGCCTTGTCTTTTGATTTTCCAAACTATCAAAACACGGGACACCAACATAATGGCGATCACGGTGGGACCGTTCTGAGTTAGCAACAATCTAAGTACTCCTTAGGACTCCAGAAATCCCTTATAAGTAACCTTCTTCAAGCACTACCACGTAATGCTAATCATGATAGGACCTTTTGAATCAGTGACAAACTAAGTAACCCTTACGATTCTTATAAAGCCTTATCAAACCTTGAAGGATTCAGTTACCAAGCCATAAGAGTGAACTCTATACGTTTTGACACCCTAGCTAAGTGTTAAGACAAATTTAGGACACTCTCATAACCTGTACGATCATAAAACTCAGAAAAACCCAAAACATTTCAATTTGGCTTCATAATAAACTTGGTGGTGGAACATAAAACCTTTACCTCTAAAGGAGCTAAACATTTCCACCTGGCGACTCCACAATCCTAAGAATAGACCTTAAGACTCCACTGGGAAGATCCCAAGTCTTAATTGCATCATACAAGCTCAGCTAGAAGGCTTTAAGATTAAAAATTTCCTTCTTCTGAAAAGATCAGTTAGCCTCTTAAAGATTGTCATATTTGGTTAAACTCTCTTTCTAGCCAGGTCTAAAAAACATAGCATAGTGGCTCCCAGAAAGATTTATACTAGAGCCTACCCTGACCCAAACCCACTGGAAGAAGTTGACAACCCTGAAAGTATACTTAGGGAGTCTTCCAAGATAAAATTTTCAACTGTTTTCAGATCACCCTTGAGATCTAATTCAGTCCCTGAAAATCTCGCAGCCCTACACCAATCACAAGTTGACTTAAGAAATCCTTTTAGAACTAGGTCACTTGATGATATAATTCAGATAGATTCCGAGTCCTCACTTTCATCCCCAGAACAAAGAGAACAACCTGGTAGTAGAGAAACCACACCACCTGATTTACATTTCCTTCTAAATTTAGGTGTCTCTCATCCAAGGTTAGCTCAACAATCTATCCCCGGTACATCCACATCTGTCCATCCAACATCCACTGTCCAAACCACTCCATTTCAACTCACTCCCCCTCTTGTAAATCCACCTCCACCACCTGTCATGGCAGCATGGTATGCTCCCCTAGTCCTTCTTGTACCATTAGCCAATCTCCCACAGGACTATCATTCCAAAATTCCATTATATGATGCTAACAATGCTACAACTGCATCACAACATGTAGACAAAATGAATGACTACTTTGACAGAAATGAAATTGATTATGATTCTATCAAGCTTAGGTTATTTGCTCAGAGCTTAGCGGGAGAGGCAATAAAATGGTTCAAAGGTTTAGCCCCCCATAGTATCAATGACCTCCAAGGCTTCCATCAAATGTTCCTAAACAAATGGGAAGTAAAGAAAAATCCTCTCCAAGTCCTTTCTGACTACAAAAACCTCCATAGAAACACTGGAGAAAGTGTGCAAGCTTACTGCACTAGGTTCAACAGTGTGTATAATGCACTTTCCCCATAACTAAAACCTCCATAGCGCTCAACTTTAAATAAATTTCCTAAAGGGTTTGACTCTGACATGACCTATCGGTTGAGAGAAAGAAATTTTGCAACTCTGGAAGATATGCAACAGGGTGCTCTTTTTGTGGAAGTCAACTTGATGGAGAAGAGAGCAAGAATGAAAACTAAGAAGAGAGTATCTTTTAGAGAAGAGTCCACTCCTCTTACTTCAAGCTCAAAAATGGAGAGGATGTTGGAAGAAATGATGAAAGAGATGAACATAATTAAGAAAGCACAAGCAAATCAAAATCAAACTTATCTTCGAAATAGAAATAAGAATTATAGAAGAGAAAAATATCAAGACAAACAGAACGAGAATGACCAGCAGATTAGACCTCCTTTCCAACAAAACTATGTAGATCAATATGAGGAAGATAGGGAGTTGGAAAGGATGGAAGAATCTCATGTAAACTTGATTGGGTCAGACAGTGGAGATGATGTTTACCTCACTGACACTACTACATTTGGCAGAAATTCTGACACTTGGTTCCGACGCTTTTGACCAAATGTCGAAAATTTCCCCAAATTTTTTCCATCCCACCCGAAACCGTCCCTATACCGACGTTTATAGAAAATTGTCGCAATACCGACACTTAGAAAAGTTTCGCAATTGCGACGTTTGGAGGAAGACGTCGCAATTGCGACACCATGGCCCAAAGCATCGCTATTGAGACGACTCCAATCGTCGCAAGTGCGACACAATGTCTAGGTGTCGCCATTGCGACGTTTGGAGGCACCCGTCGCAATAGCAACACTTTTTCCGTCGTCGGTATAATGACACTTATATGTGCGCTACATAAAAATACGAAACTTATATGCGCGCTACATAAAAATTCAAAACTTATATGCGCGCTACATAAAAATGATTTTATTTTTTCGTATCTGTCGCAATAGCCACATTAACGTCTGATATCACGGGCGCATTCGCCCTCCGCTCTTGCAAAACAGCATTCGCCCTCAGCTCTTGCAGAACAGCATTTTCCCTCAGCATTCTCCCTCAATGTTCGCCCTCAGCTCTTGCAGAACAACATTTTCCCTCAGCATTCACCCTCAGCATTCACCCTCGGCTCTTGCAGAACAGCATTCGCCCTCAGCTCTTGCAAAATGGTAAGTTCTTACTACAGGCCCTTCCTCCTATAGTAGGGTTGACTCTAATTGGGTTTTTTGGTCAATTCCATTGGATTGTGTTAGGCTTTAGGGTTCTCTCTAGATGTCAAGAATCAAGATTCAATACCCTCTATTATCTTCATCACCCAATACAAGATTTAAATTTTTCCCAAAGAAATGCTTATTAATTTGGCAGCCATTATTTCTCCCTGCTTTAAAAACCCTACATTTAAATGAAAACAAGCATTGAATTTCAACTACAAAAATCTATTAGTGTTAAAATGTACATGTGTGCTACATTAACGTCTGATATCACACGCGCATTCGCCCTCCACTCTTGCAGAACAACATTCGCCCTCAGCATTCGCCCTCAGCATTTTCCCTGAGCTCTTGCAGAACAGCATTTGCCCTCAGCATTCACCCTGAGCTCTTGTAGAACAGCATTCGCCTTGCATTCGCCCTCAACTCTTGCAGAACAGCATTCGCCCTCATCTCTTGTAGAAAAGCATTTTCCCTCAACATTCGCCCTCAGCATTCACCCTCAGCTATTGCAGAACAACATTCACCCTCAGCTCTTGCAAAATGGTAAGTTCTTACTGCAGGCCCTTCCTCCTATAGTAGGGTTGACTCTATTTGGGTTTTTTTGGTCAATTCCATTGGATTGTGTTAGGCTGTAGGGTTCTCTCTAGATGTCAAGAATCAAGATTAAATACCCTCTATTATCTTCATCACCTAATAAAAGATTTAAATTTTTCCCAAAGAAACGCTTATTAATTTGGCAGCCATTATTTCTCCCTGCTTTAAAAACCCTACATTTAAATGAAAACAAGCATTGCATTTCAACTACAAAAATCTATTAGTGTTCAAATGTACATGTGTGCATCACTTGTGTAGGGTATTCCTTCTCCACTTTCACATTATCCAAGAATGTGTGCAGTATAGTTCATATTTTTTGTGATTTAGATTATCTTGAAAAAGGAAAGGTAAATTATTTCCCATGGAAAAGAAGGTTTTCCCTTTTTATAGGTTGTTTGGACTTACGTGGAAAAATTTATGGTATGCCTTTCATATTATGTAGTTTAAATTTGAATTAACAGATTATTCTACATGAAAATATAATTACCCATGTGATGTCCTTCATCACTAATTAAAATTATAGGGTTTCAATTTCCTAGACTCTAACTCATCTGATGCTAAATTCTAGGTTCTCATTGGTGGATCACTCTTCCATTGATTTCCTTTCCCTCTGGATCTTGTCATACTTTAAAAGTCATCAATGATACATATATTATTTCAGGTATCTCAAAAGGCTTTATAGTAGAACATATTGTGAAGTTTTTTTGACACTTGAGGATTCTTTTTAGAACTGCAACGCGGTCTATGCTATCGAGTTATATACCAAGCAACTTGTCCTTAATAACCACACTATGAGGTAGGTTCAACCATTTTGAACTTGTTGGGACATAGCATATGAAGTTGTGTGATGATTCCATATCACAGGTCTATTATGGTGACAAAAGTGAAGACACGTAATGATAGTTATTATGTTAACATTACTAGAAACATTTTCGAAATTATCCATGCTATCAATATGTCAAAATTCCAAGCATTAGGTGTCAATACTCGTAGCTAATAGATAATAATAATAATATAAAAAAATCACAACTTTATTCTTGAAATATGATTGTTACACATTGGTAACCTAGTTCATGAGTTACTATCACCCAAAGACTGCAAAACAAACTTAAAATATAAATTAAACCACCATGAGAATCCAACTAAGGGTTTCTTGAAAAAATCATGCCATAACCTGGCATTTTGAAACCCAAATTTGAATCCATCATAAGTAATACAATGCAAACTCAGATGGATTTTCAATGCATGTTTGCATGCTACACTTATTCTCCGTCTAGATATCATTTTTTAAATGGAACCATTAGTCAAGCCCACAGTCCTTTTTATGTGAAAAATTTCAGCTCTATTTGAGCTCTTTTTTGCTCCACCACCTCCATAAACATATGCAAACATATATCATGATCTTGGAATTTCATTACATATGTATGTGCCAATGTTCCATAATCATGCCCCATCATCAATTTAAGAAATTTCCATTGAATATCAAATTATGGAGGGGGGGAACTTTTTGCTGCAACATTTGGCTCAAAATCAGGGACCATCTCCGTATGAGGTGAATGAGAACTACAGATATTTGAAGAAGTAGATTAGTGCCTTTTCCTCTGGCCATGGAGTCATATACATTCATCCATCACAAAAATTTGTCTTTGTTCATTCTCACCTTGAAAGTTGCAAAAATTCATGCCCTAATTGAAACGACACTAAATTTGAAAGATATAATAAAAATGCAAGCTAGAAGTGACCTATTAATACAAAGGGAAAATTTTCCTACCTACCCTAACTGAGATAAATTTTGATTTAATAGGAAATGTGATATTGTCAATGGAGTTGATCCAACAACTTGTTAAATGTATGGGACTAAATCATGCATTTGATTTCTAGGGAAACATGTGCATGAAGAGAAAAAGTGCAAAATTAATGGAAAATCCATACATGCCACTTATAAAAACTACACCGAAAGGTCAAAAAATACTTAAGGCCTTAACTTAATTTGAATCCAAAAATGACAAAACAGGATTAGTGAAAACACGAGAGTGGTGTGGGTGAACAACATAAATAAAAGTGAAGATACCTTTCCCCAAGATGCCTTTGTCACCGTTGTATGAAAACATGTTTTCCTTTCCCTTTATACATGCAAGTGAATGCATTATAGGTATGGTGTTTTCCCAAAATAGGAGAAGCCTACTTAAATATATCATTTGTGGATTGAATGTTTGGGTGCCTTAATGTGCAATGACATGTTTCCAGGACTGAATTCAATGCAAGGCATATTTGAAACTCTAACTTTGTCTTCCGGTGTCTTATTAGAAATTATTTCAGTTTTCATTTTGTGTTTTCAAGTTAGATATTGTTTTCAAGATTTTACATTTATAATTTTATTGCAATGTGGCAGACTGATCAGGGCAGTACAGGAACAACCCCGAGACGGGATGATCGCAGAAAGAGGCCAGCGGAAGAACATGTAAAGTGCCAGCATTGCTCTATCTTCGGGTATTTTAGTTATTTACATAATTGAAATAATATTAATTTTGTTCAAATATGCAGACACCTAGCCATGGTACACCTGATGATTCCCTCTTTGAGGAAGAGCTTTCTTCATCCCTATCTCCAGTGTTCTTGTTGCAAAAAAAGGCATGAGATGCAAGGTCGGAATTTAATACTTTGATAGACGCGCCTCAAACACCTGAAACAGAAGAGAGGATACAACATCTTATGAGGCAGCTAGAAAGATATCAGGTAATAATAAAAAGTCAAAAGGATATTTTTTTTGTTCTGCATGAGATGAATTGTGATAGTTTGATTTTAAATTTTTAAATTGACTAAACTAACAAAAAGTTCTTTTGTATGTAGCGTTTTCTGGCATTTGCTGAACCCGGTGTTGGTGGTAGTGGGACACAAGGGCAAGAGATTTCCCAACAACCCTCTCGTACACCTTCTACTCTTTTAGGTGCCAGCCAAGAAACACACCCTGCCCAAGCAGACACCCAGCCAACTGCTGAACGTGTTGGCAATGATGAGGCTGATATGGCCAACTACATTATTGTGTTTCTTGGAGCTACACGTGTCAGCTCCACAGGGACCATTAATGGCACATTGTTGGTGAACGATGAAGGTGTCCCTATAAAGCATGTACAACTCCCAGGTAAATTTTAATATTTTAACTATTTCATGTACTTTATCTAAAACATATTTATCATGATTTTATTTTTAAATTAATGATAATATCTTCTTCTTCTTCTTCTTCTTCTTCTTTTTTTTGTGTGTAGGAAACAATGAGTTCTACAGGTTTCTGGAGAGCCATGCGTTGGTAATTTTTGGCCCAACCATACGCACAGGGTGGAATTCCCAGAATTCCAACCTGAAAAAAGAACTTCTAGATTATCTAGAAGCCCTTTTTGGGGTCGGCACATTTGACAGAACATCGGTGGCTCGGGTAGCCGACAAATATTTGAAATATACCAGGGACACCTATAGGATGCAATTGCAATTTAACCCTAGATATGAGTGTCCTCTCACAGTTCCAGAGAGTGAGTGGAGAGCACTCATCCATGACGGAAAAGAGAAAAGGGCAAAGAAAGAAGGAAAAATGCCAACTGGACCCGCAAGGTAAAGTACAACTTTAATTCAATAGCTTTAATTTTCTTTATGTCTAAAATAAAAGTGTGCTACGTCATATCTGACTTCAATCTTTTGATGCTAGGTTGCCTGACACCTCAAAGGCAACCAAAGCTAGGATTGAGGAAAAGGGCCATCACAAGCTCGGCCAGGGTGGCTACTTGAAATTAGCTGCAAGAATTGTAATTAAGTAGCTAAACATCTTATAATTAATTGTATCGCCTTCCAACGTTTTGTAATCCTATCAAATATGATTAAAAATACACAATCATATGTAATGTAGGGTGATGACTTCGGAACAGAAACTACAGAGGAAGATAAAAATATCGCTTTCCGTTTCGGCTATCAAGCTGTAGTTGAACGTCGCAGAAGCTTGGGGTAGGTCCCAAGATCCAGAATGCCTGATAAGGTAAAACATTAACCTTTCAATATTTTTGTTTTCGTCCATAAATTTAATGTCTAACAACTTTGTTTAAATCAGGGGAGCGGCACTACCGACGAGGAAAATAACCCAATTTTAGAGCCAGATGTAGATGATCCTCACGTGCAACCTGATCATTGTAGTGGGGACCAGGCCGATAATGCTGCTATCAGTGAGGGCCGTGACGGTAATTAATTTCCACTTATAATTTTTTCTAATTATACCTTGATGTTTGTCCTTATAAAGTTTTTTTTTTAAATGAAAGAGAATGTTTCCCTTGAGGATCTTACCACCAAAGAGGAAGACAGGGCAACAGTCTCAACGACGACAACTGGTGCACCAGGTAAATAATATCATTGCAATTTTTTTTATTAATATTACCGAACTAGTTCAATGATATTTAAAAATTGACAATTAAAATTTAATATTATCTGTTTTTGTAGGCGATGCCCCGTCACTGGATGAGACCAGACATCGTGACTACACAACTAGGTCAGCGGCGACAACTGGTGCACCAGGTAAATAATCTCATTGCAATTTTTTTTATTAATATTACCGAACTAGTTCAATGATATTTAAAAACTGACAATTAAAATTTAATATTATTTGTTTTTGTAGGCGATGCCCAGTCACTGGATGAGACCAAACATCGTGACAACGCAACTAGGTCAGCGGCGACAACTGGTGCACCAGGTAAATAATCTCATTGCAATTTTTTTTTATTAATATTACCGAACTAGTTCAATGATATTTAAAAACTGACAATTAAAATTTAATATTATCTATTTTTGTAGGTGATGCCCCGTCACTGGATGAGACCAGACATCGTGACAATGCAACTAGGTCAGCGGCAAAAACTGGTGCACCAGGTAAATAATCTCATTGCAATTTTTTTTATTAATATTACCGAACTAGTTCAATGATATTTAAAAACTGAGAATTAAAATTTAATATTATCTGTTTTGGAGGCGATGCCCCGTCACTGGATGAGACCAGACATCGTGACAATGCAACTAGGTCAGCGGCGACAACTGGTGCACCAGGTAAATAATCTCATTGGAATTTTTTTTATTAATATTACCGAACTAGTTCAATGATATTTAAAAACTGACAATTAAAATTTAATATTATCTGTTTTTGTAGGCGATGCCCCGTCACTGGATGAGCCCGGACATCGTGAATACGCAACTAGGTCAGCAGTGCGGGTTGAAAGGCACGAAACAGGAGCAGAGCACGATGATATTGATGATGTAATTAGGAGCTTTAAAAATAGGAAGAAAAAAAAGAAAATTTGACAATGTAAAATATTGTATTATTATAAGACAAACGTTACCATACTTGGAACGTTTTTTGCGTTATATAAAAAACTCATTTATCATACTATTTTTAAGTCAAGCATTAATTGCAATGTTTCCTTGCGTACTTTTTGTTGAATTGTTTTTTTATTAGTTATTGAATATTTTTTTTTATGCTCATGAAAGTAAAAAATGAAATATAGATTGGGTATTGGGGAATTGAGAGTGATGTGAGGGGGGAGGGGAGGGGCCATAAGAGCTTCCACCTTCACGTGGTTGGCCCTGTTTAGTAGAGAATAATTTATTGGAGCGATTTAATCTTGGAGCAAACCTCCCTTGATCCAGCGTAGCAACAAAAAAGTCACTGTTGACTTAGTTGCTACTCTTCCAGATCGTGGGAGGCTTGTTCCAAGTTCATGCGACTCCAATAAATTGTTCTTGAAACGAAGAGGAGCTTATTCAGGTATGTTTTGACATTTCAACATATGTTCTAACATTATCATAAGAATGCATCTTAGAGTAAAAAATACTACATCAATTACTTGTATTTATTGTATAGATAATGATGGATTTTGATTGACTTGGCAGTGCAAGTACAAATCCTCTTGCATCATGAGCAATACAACTTGTCAACCAGGGTCATGTCCAGGATATTTTTGCTTGTGCGCTTGACTAGGTTCGTAATGTCACATTTTGTAAGTTCCTTTACAGTTCATAATTCAATATTAAGCTTGTTCATGATTATTATCTAGGTTTTTTGTATGTGTTTTTTCATATATTTGATTGTAAGCAACTCTGCATGTTTCCTGTTGTTCACTATGATTTCTCCCATTACCACTCCCAGGATGAATCCGAATTTATTGTTACATAGGTTACTTTATTGTTACTATGATTTCTCTATTTACGATTTCATAGGTTACATCATGTAAAGTTGTCAATCTCAGCTTGGTGATGAGCTTTAGTTCTCCAGATTTGGGGCTTTTCTGATATTTTCTCCCTCATGTCATTCCTGCATCACCTCGTTGTTTGAGCATGCCAATTGTCTACCACTTTTACCAATTGGCACATGTCAATCTCTGAGTGGTGCCACATTTCAACTATTTTCAGTGAGAGTTTAGGGTTTCTCTAACATAGCTTCAGAAATCCGATTCAGTGCCTGCTTGAATATCGTCACATAATACTCATGGTTTGGATTGATGAGCATGTTTTGAATGGTTGGTTGATTCATAAGAACCACCCATATAGTCATCTTGAGATATTTCAGAAGTTTTCTTGGGTTTCCTTTTTCACCGTTTCTAGTGGGTGGGATGGTGTGAGGTGATCCATCAATACTGGTGCTCTTGTAGTAGGGAATTTGTTTTTGGGGATATAAAGGAGCATTTGATGTAGATATCCCATTGGATGCATTCATAGATGGGCACGAGAGGTCAAGAATTTAAATTAAAAATATGCAACCTCTAGCATGGCAACCTGAAGGCCGCGAGAGACACAGGTTAAAGATTGTTTTATGCTGGCCTTAATATAGTCGTGATTTATTTCTATTATCTTAATGCAAATATATAGTCCGGTCTCATTAAAGTGAGGATTGTGGTTGTATTTCTCTTTGGTTGTTTCTCTTTTAATGTTCCAGAAGTTTCCAAAAGTTGCGATAGTTGTTTAGTTTGCCTGTTACAACTTAAAAGTGGTTTTTAGCAATGGGAGTCATGTTTTTTAAGGTTCATACTAATATGAAGATCTTGTAATTCTATATTTAGCATAAGAGAA